>JAJJWX010000407.1:0-41865 GCA_023529315.1 Papaver bracteatum | reverse complement strand
GTATTTTTGTCTATTTAAATATTTTTAATAATTATGGACCAAAAATGTAAAGAAAGGCGCTTTGACCAAAGGATCAAAGACATGTGCCCACCTAAAAAAGGACCAAAATATATTTTTCCTTTAATTAATGGAATAGATTCTTTTTGGTTTTAAGTTTATCTTCTTATTGTATTTTGTTTGATAGAGTAGCTGCTTGTTAGGTGATAGTTTATTCTTAGAGTCTAGGTCACACAAGTTTAAGGTGGAGGTGTTCTCATTGTGGGTTTTGGAAAGAGAGTATATGGTTTGTGTGAACTAAGTAAACAAGGAAGTAGTGATGATTGAGAGTTCTATGGTTGATAGTAGAGAGTTCTATGATTTGTAGAGGCAAACTATATGATTAAGATATAGAACTCATTAAAGATGAGAGAGTTTAGGATTTAGAGAAAATATTGAGTTACATTGGTAGATATAAGAATTCTTAGTGGTGTTGATCAAGATGTAAAAGAAAGGAGTTTAACAAAAGATGTTAGAGATGATGGAAAATTGATAAATTAATCAAGGTACACCTTTTAATTGATTCTAGTATATGTTTGATGATTTGGGTATGAGTTTGATATAGAAATAGTTGAGAAACAATTAAGTTTATAACTTTGATAATCATGATTTTATGTAATGGTATTTTGTTCACTGACCTATATGTATGGACATAATTAGGTACCTAAGAGATTGATTTAGAGTTATCTCTATAAACATAATTTGTAGTACGCCGGATGAGGATTCCGGTTATGTAAAGATTGTGTAAATTGGTTGCGTAACGAGTGAGATACGGTTGACCGAAAACTAGTTGACGATGCTGAAACGATGTAAAAACAGTCACGAGCATCAATATGTAGGGGACTTGTTAGATAGTTTAGAGTTAGATATGGGAAATATTCAGTACGTTAAATTTGTATATGGTAACCTCTTTTTTTTAAAATAACCTTGGTTTGATACTTTTGGATTTGTAAAGAAATCTGTATAGACCTTACAAGTTGATCACATGCACTGCTTTTAGTGTCCCAACACTTGGAATATTTTCCGAGTACTGTGAAGATGATGACCGAGGTCAGATTCTGACTCATCTGACTCGGTGTGACTCAGACCAAAATGGGTTGTGAACCGGGTTTACGGGTCGGGTCATGGTTGACCCGATGGGTCAGGTAATGGTTTAATGGGCCGGGTTAAGCGGGTAGTCGCCGTCCAGGCCCAATGGGCTTGGGCATAGTGCCAGAAATAATATTTTGATGTTTTGGACCCTTTATGATCCGAACTAGCTTTCCGGTTCCTCTTGAAAGATGTAGGGGTTTTGAGGATTTCGATGATACCCAACTTGACCCCATTTGGATAAGCGGCTATCGTTTTATACCAAAATTACTTATTTCCGGGTTATAGAACCATTAATAAAAACTGAACCATTAGTCTTTTCACTTAGCCTATAACTAGAGAATTGTATGAAATTACGTTATGAACCTTGTATGAGCATTTTGGCTAATATTTTAGAGTGCTTGTGTGATTAACAATTACTCTTTATTAACAACGATCGATTCAAAGATGAACCAGTGGATTACGGATCTCGAGGTAGGCAAGGCTTGTCATCAAAAGAGGTGGGAATCGATAACGAACTCTCTTGTATTCATTATTGTTTTAAAAATTAATCTTTGTGTTGTGAAATTCATGCATATCTTTGTGTGCTCTGTGTGGTATGAGATGTGTGCGACACAATATCGTGATTCTATGGCTAGGCGATACACCGCAATATAATTATGGGTAGGGAGATACACCGCAATATTACTCTTCCTTATATATTATCCAGTATTCTATGGCTAGAGCGATACACTGCAATATTACACGGCTAGGGCGATACACCGCAATATTATTCTTCCCTTAGTGCGGCAACACACATCTCATATATGATTGTTTACTGTTATTTATGAATGTCTATGAAAAAAGTTTCTACGTTATGTTTTATTGTCTTTCGTTGTATTACCTACTTTCGATAAAACCTCATTGTTGTTATTTCTACTGGGCACCACTTTTAGGAATGATGTGCTCACCCATTCCCACTTTTAGTTTAAGTTGATGATTAGAGTTGTGCAAATAAAGCTCCGAGAAGTTAACTTTTAGTTGATTATATTCTCGATATGTTCATTATGTTGTATATTCTATTTGTAAACCAAATGACTATTTTATATGTATCATTGGAAAGAAGGTTCTTGTATATATTTTTCTGAGCGGGGGTTAGCTTTGGGTTAAGTTTTTGTAGTAGATTTATTAATTGAAATTTAAGTGTTTAATTTGGATTCTTAGTGCCTCTTTATTTAGTTAAATTCTTGGATTAGTCAGTACCTTTAGCTTAGGGGGCACTACACTCTAGCTGTGGCTACTAGATGTGCTCAGTACTGACAAAAATATGAACTTTGAACTGTTGCATAAGTTTGTAAGGTTGTGAAGTTGGCAGCACAAGACGTTCCCCTGCTTCATAATTTGATCAATAAGTTATAGTGAGTCCACGACCTTCACATACACTTGCGTTGATCCGTAACTGGTTATTCTACTCAGAATGACATGTTGATCATACCAAAATGAGTTTTCTTCAAGACCCTGATGAAAAGATTCATCCCTACTAACTTCAAATTGAACAACATCTTTTCCTGAAACATAACAATTAAAATTAATCATCTTTAACAATACCTTATGATGAATTACAATGTAAAACCCATTCAAACATAAGCAAAACTTACATATGAACAACAAATTAAATCTAACCCTAGATATAAAACACAAAATTAAACATAACAGCAGATTTTTAACAATACAACAGAAATCCCTAAATACCTTTAAAACCAGAAATCCCTAAATCATAACCCTAATTTGTTAGGGGAAAAACTCAATATTATGAATCCAAAGACTACTGACATAAAATAAAATCATGAATATGATCGAAGACAAATAACATGAAGAAATATTAAACTTGAATCATAAAGAAACCAAAATAAAGATCATAAAGAAAGCAAAATAAAGAACGAGATCTAGAAAAATTAATTTTTTTACTCAGATGAGATCGAACAAGGTATCCGACCTTCATGAATTCAATATTATATGTCTTAAGTTCACCATCAGCATAATAATCATCGAACTGGAAAGAGCAAATGAAGCAGCATGATTTTTTTGGTTTGGGTTTTCTTTTAGCGAGTCTTTTGCTCTGAGAGAAAGGAAGAAGAAATAAAAGAGGGATTGTGAAACTTATCTCTTCGATGGGAACAAGTAGATCTAAAGTCAATGGGTCAAGGGGGTGTAAGTATATCAGAGACTCAAAAAGCATATCAAAAATATGGGCATAAAAAGAGTTCAAAAGTGTTACCTGGAAGCATGTGAATCGCATGCTTATAATCTTCGTTGTTGCTAGTAGCAACAGAATCCTCGCTGTTGCGAGAGTAGAAACAGAAAATAGCAGTTGCTAAAATTTAGCAACATCATTTTTATGTTGCTAATTAGCAACTGCCCTATAGATGTTGCAAATCTAGGTTGCTATTCCCAGAATTTGGTGTAGTGGATGGTCCAGCAACACGAATTTATGTTGGATATTTCAATTAGACACAATAACCTATAAATACAGTAGTTAGATAATGACAATAACCACTAAAAGAAAAAATAAAAATCACATAAATAACCAATAGAGCAGATTGGGTTTGACAAAAGATTTTTGTTTGCATAATCATATAAAGTACTAAGAAATATCCACAAAGAGTTTTGACCTGCAATCCAGATAATTTCTTCAGAATTTTAATCCTTTCCCATGAAGATTCTAGACTTCTACTAGCCGAGATGAATTCACCTCCTATGCAAAGACCTCAATTCAAAACATCTAGTCAGCTTACAATCAAAATTATAATAAATAATAAGCTACGAATATGGAGATCGAAAAATACCAACAACTCCTTTAACATACACTCCATGTCATATTGTCATGTATATCTTTTCCTTATCACTTGTTTTTCCTATATAAAAGATTTAAGGAAGGAATAGGTAAGCCTCGAGAAACATCTTTCTGCACTTTCAAATGCCAACAGGGAGTTGCTTGCTTCCAGTTTCATGATAGTACTCTCCAGGTCCCCAGCAAAATCTTTATACCATGAAGTCCTTGGAAATTTCACGAACAAGTCTCTGGAATGGAAGTTTACTGATCAGCAGTTCCGTACTCTTATATACTTGTGGATTTCACTGTAATTAACACAATCAAAGTAACAATTGAGGATCAAAAAATTGAAATTAAAATTATTAAAACAACAGACCAAAATGAAGGTAAGAGAAAGTTTACCCAAGAGCAAAGAATTCCAAGATGGTATCTATGGGACTTCTTAACTCCACCAGTAGTTGGTGCAGACTTACAGGCATCCTTGGTAGCCATTTTCTTCCTTGGTTCATTTCCTCCAGTTGACTTACGAGCAGTTTACTTAGTACGGGACATTTCTGAAAATACCAAAATCACCCAGATTAACACTTGATAGATAAAATAAAAAACTCACAGTAGAAATCAACATGCAAATTCTCAAATCAACCTTATAATCAAGAACTGAGATTGATCAGCACTGGTTTTTCAAGTCCTTTTGCTTACATTGCTAAGAGGAGACAAATAACCAGAAAAGAACTTCAGCTGCCAAAAGGAATACATAAAATAATCAAAGTAAAAAGAAGTTCAATGAAAACTTATCTTATACTTTATAGAATAGCTGATCAGAGATGTCTATGATATCATATGCTTCTACTAGAGAGTGCAGCTCTTGCTCAATGCCATTTAACAACATCTTCGCCATTTATGGAAGCTGAGCTAGAGATATATTCATGAGATACCGAAGAAAATTGTAAGGTTCAGTTCTGGATAGATATGATAAAAATGCACCGACACTCAAACGGGTAGGACACATGAATCACAAATTGATAGAAAAGTGAGGTCTTAAAGATCCTTTTGGTGAATCTAGTGGGAAAAACAATTAGATCAATCCCAATGGACCATCAGAATTTTAAGAGAGAACGTTTTAATTCATACTAGCAAATTTACTAAGCATTTACCTAAACAGAATGATATGAAAACAACATGATTGGAGGAGTGGAAGAATAATAATTGGATTTGAGATGGATGCAGATATGATACCTTGATGAATTTGAACACTTAGTTTGACCATATTGGTACTGTAATGTACCCTCCAAAGATCGAATCTTCTATAACCACCCTCTTCTCCATCAGATCAATCAATCTCATAGTCTACTTGTATTTCCCTGAAGGCATCAAAGATACACTTCTAATTACATGCCAAGTCCAGATGCACATCTAAGAACATACACCGAATACAAGTATCATGTAAATAATTGAAAAGAAAGTAAAGACTTACCTTTGAATTGAGTTGGTTGCATTTAAAACTTTGATTGAGGTTTCTAAACAGTTGTAACTTAAGAACATATCCAGGAACAACCAAGGAAAGTTCAATGCATTATTTATCGAGAATTAGAGGTTGAAAACCATATTATCTTGTTGCGATTGTAGGAAAACTTACATCAATCATTCAATTAAATCTATGAAAATCAATTTTATAACATATAAATTTAAATAGTTCCAAATCCGAAAGTAGCTCCCCTTCAAATTCTAAATAGTTCCAAATCCGGTGAAAATGTAAAATGTATCGAGTAATGTCACAATTATGAATCTGAAATCAAATTGCCATATGCTAAAATCAGATCAAATGATTAAAAGGTCACAAAATCAAAACCAAAAAAAAAAAAACCCTAAAACTATCATGGCAGAAACAACAAATTGAATCACAATGATAAACCCTAAAACTTGGTGATGAAATGTTTGCTTATGAATCTCAAATGACTGAGCACAAACAATACCTCAAATCTCTGATCCGCTGCTCCATCGACACTAGCTGGTTTCACAGGATCAAATACTTTTTTGCAGTTACGGAGGTAAAAGGTTTAATACAGAAGAAGAATATTGGGAAAGATAAGATTGAAATCGAGATGAAGATTGATAAAAGTGTATCGGATCTGAGATGAGAATACTCCGAACGAAATCGAGATAAAGATTGGAATTAAACACCGACTGAATCAAATCCACCAGAGAAGATTGAAACCAAAATCTAGGGTTTCATTGTTTTTTTTTCGTTTCTTTAGAGGAAGTCGAAAGAAGAGACATCAATTTTTTCTGAAATGAAATCGAGCAGAAATGAATGCCCCGTCAAAAATGAAGCCCAATAAGGGCCTGACTAATTTACCTTATTTTGATAGCCTTGGCATGTCAAAAATAAATTGACAGGGGTGCCTTATCAAATTTCTCAAAGGGGCCCTGTCAAATACACCCTGATTTGTCGTAGTGAAAAAGACATCAAAATTCAATTGAATTTGTGAACTGTTTTGTTGCATCGACAGTTTACCCCTTTCTTGCAAATTCACCGTACGATCTTGTTATAATTGATCACCTACTATACGATGGAAAAGCGTCTGACGATCATAAAGTGAACTAAAATAAAGAAAAATTACGATGTTTTTCTTGACGGGATGAAGTGGGGGTATTTCTAGTCTTAAAAAAAAATTGAACTTCTATATTTATATACATATATAAAATGTGTAGGTTCTATAAGAATTCATCTACATTGGTTTTATTTTTTCCTTATAAATTTCAACTAACACAAATCCATTGGATTATCCGCACCCAATCCGTTCATTCGTGCATCCATTAGATGCAAATCCGTTGGATGTGGATTGGATGAGGATGCCAAATTTGAAATCCGTAGTGGATTGGATTGGGTGCGGATGAGGTAAAAACCGGTCCATACCGGCCCATGCTCACCCCTAAATTAGAGCAGATTAGACCGGGATTGTTGGGCCTGAAGGGCTTGATTCGTTAGGTCTTAGAGTTTAGCGAGATTCGACCCAATTTTCTAACAAACGATTTTTGTGGAGACCACTCCATTTTTATGTGTGGGTCTGATTGTCAGGCGTTACTTGAAATAGCACCTTAATGGGGCGCTAATATAAAGTCCGCCCAAAGCCGCCATGCCAAGAGACTATAAGTGGGGCGTCGATTAAAATATCTGGTGTCCAAAAATCCAGCATAATGAAATTTATATGATCATCGAGCTGAGGGTGATCAACTGACAGTGCAACGTTATTGGAAGGCTTCTCTTAAATAGGCTCATACATTTATTAAAAGGGCCGGCCCTGAGACTTTGCTGCCTAGAAGCAAAAGTAAAAATGTTGCCCCCTAAGATACACGTTTACACCTTCTTTATTCATTCATAAACCAACTAAAACTCACTGTGTTTTCAATTTCATTTCAAAAGAGAGTAATTTGTTCCACGACCTCTTGTAGATTTAAGAAGAATCTGAAGTAGGAGTTTACTAAATCTATAGGAGAAACTAAGGTCAAACTAAAGAATTTAAAAGGAACTTAGATATAGTCTATCAAATTTGGAAGAATAGGAGATGCTGGGGCAGTAAAAGTTGTTTAGTAAGCACTAGCTGGAATAGTATATAATTATTATTTATAGCCCAAAATAAATTAAATCCCAAGATCAACATCAATAGGAAAAAAAAACTAATTATCTAATTAAGTTTATATAAGATATTTGATATAATTAATATTTTTGAAGAATAACCAATACCTCAAATCAATTTTAGTGTAATCATGATTGAGAATAAAAAAAATCATTTTAGATAACTTTTTTGATAGTTTATGTTTATGGAGTTCTAGGAGAGTGGTATTAGGAAAAAAAACAAAACGTTAGTTAATTTCATTTGATTGATATTGTTCTGGATTTTTTTATAAAAGAACAGTTAAAATATGCACCACAATCAATCTTAATGTAATCATGGCTATGTAAAAACTATTTTAGAGAAAATTAAAATTAAAGTTTATTTCGCTGATTTGGGTTTATATGTCATTGTTCAATTTGTGGGAATACTGAACGAACAAGGATAATTAATATTCGGTATGATTAAGAAAAAAAAATTAGGGTTTATTTTGATTTTGAGGTAGAGTGAGATTTAATTTTAATTGTTAATAGAAGATTAAAACTTGTTTGGTTTTTGGTTTTATTTTTTAGGTTATGGTTAATAAATATGTGTGGGCTATATTTAAGAGAAGCTTATTGGAATTAGATTAACGACCTCATATAATATGCTACAATAATTCTCATTCATTTTTCTAGCTATTCCACTAAGAAATAATGGATCTACATGGGCACATTATACTGTGATCGATTAACGGGAACATTAATTAAATACCCCTAAAATATAAAGCTTTTACAAATATCCCTGTCCAGTTTATTTAAATACCCCTAAGGGGTATATTTTAAGTGGATAATGAAAATGAACTAGTACTTTTTTGGATAATGAAAATAAACTAGTATGTTTTTGACGCGTGAAAACGTCAACCCAACCTCCTCCGCAGGTTGAATTGATGTGCCAAAAATTAAACCTAAAAACTTAAAATATACCCCCTGAGAGCAACCACAGTCACGACCAAATTTGGAAACTATAACCAAATTTGGTCGTGAATTCAAACACAGTGAGCGAGACTAAACCCATATATAGTCCAGTTTTCTAGGGTTTGGGACTACATTTGGGCACCGACACGGACTATAACCAAAAATGGTGGGGCGTAACTATAGTGAGCGCGCATGTGTAGACGTAGATATAACATGCGTTTCGAATCAGGCGTTCTTATAAGTGACCGTATGTGCATTAGGCGTATGTTGAAGTAGCGCCTGTGTTGGGCGTGTGTTATTGAGTCCGCCCAAGCATACCTTGATTTAATCAACGCCCCAGTCAAGCGTGGATTTTATGAGCGCTCAACCAACGGACGTATTTAATATCAACGCATGATATCAAACGTTATTTCTATTTGCGCCCCACTAACCTTTAGTCTTTTGCCGTTGTGTTTGAGCTCTGAAAACACCAAATGTTTTTGGTCTTTCACTAGTGGAAAACAAGATTTTTAAGTCTGATTGTGTTTTATAAAAATGACTGCCATCAGATTTCTTTATAATTTGAGCTTCCCGGAGCAGATGTTTTATTGAGAAATCAAAACTGAGTCCCTCTAACAGACGTTATATTAAAGGGTAATTTAATAGACAAAACGATCTTCTAGAAGGAGTACAATTAAGACTTCGAAAACTAGTTTCCTTGGTCCTATTTTTCCTCCGCTTGATGCACACCCACCCATATCTCTCTCTGTATTTCTTTTATTTTTAAAAAACCCCGAGAAGCGACACCGCACCACACCCATATCTCTCAATTATTTCTTTTATCTTAAAAAACCCCCGAGAAACTTATCTTTGTTTTCATCTCTCACTATGTTGTTTCTCGGACAACAAATTTCACATAACGATCTCAAAGAACAAAAATATTTCAATCTCAACTCTCCATCTCGTGATCTCAGAAGAGAAAGACAAACCCTAGAAGGCTAGAACCCATTGAATCAAATCAATCTACTCACCTAATAGATCTGAAATCAGGGCTTCTTCTTTTTGAAGGTTAAATAGTATACGAATTCCCAATATCTTTAGTCAAGCTTCGATATTTGGCTTATGATTGTCACCATCTAATTTTGAATTTTTTGGGGTTTTGTAGTGAAGAACATATTTTAATTTTTTCAGATGGTGAAGATGATGTTGATGCTATTACTTCAAGGTATACAATCATTCTTACTTTATCTCATTTTAATTTCTAATTTAGGGTGTCTTTAATTAATTAAATTTTTTTTTTTGCCTATTCCGAGTTTAGATGTATGGATCTGGTATTTTGATTGATTTGAAGTGTTCATTTTGTTAGTAGTCACTCGATTTTTTGTATGGGCTTTCTATTTTACCTCTAAGTTATGGGTTTAAAGTGTTTTAGGGGACAATTAGCAGGGGACAATTAGCTAAATATGGATTTGAAGTGTTCATTTTATTAGTGTCTCTATGTGATTTGTGTTTGCAGGGGAGAATTAGCTATAAAAGGGGCTGGAAACATTTAGCAAAGGACATATTTAGACCAAGACAATCCTGCACTCTACTTGCTTGATAAAAATTCAGAGAGGATATTTTTAAATTTTTTATCTAACCTTCCATCCACCACCGTCACTCCTGCTTGTGAAAACACTCAACATCTCATCTCCAAAATTTATATTTTGTTACTGTTGGGCTAACTAAGATTTCTTGTTATACAGGACCCTATCCTTCAGAATGTCCAATGGGAAGAACTATGTGTTCTTTGCTTTGTCTGGGTTGTATTCTTGTTGCCATTCGGATTATTAAGGTTTGCTTTTCTTCTTTTTATGCTTAAGTTATGATGATAGTTTCCTTCTCATTATGTTGCAGCTAGGTTAAATTCATTTTTGCCTTTTTACTGACCACTAATGTTAGTTGAGAACACCCATCCATGGTTTGGATAGTTGTAAGTATTTGGGCATTAATTTTCGTTAAACTTCATGACTTTTTTGAGAATCCAAAACTGCGTAAACATGACTTGCATATGACTGTCATTATAATTTTCCAAACTGTTGGCTTCCTATGAATTTTGGTTGTGTTGAAGTTGAGTATGTCAGGTACCTTTGGTTCAATTTTTAGGTTCATCGGACTCGGTAAGCCCAACAACAATCAATGGAATTGACTATTTTCTGCAGAACATTAATTCTGAAATGGATATCTGTAGCTCCTGATCTGATGAATGTAACCATTAGATATTTCTAAATTTTTGGTATGCATCTATTTATAACCTTATTAATATCCTGTACAAATTTCTTAAGGATCGGAATGGGTAGAACCCCATTTTCCTCAAACATTGACTGCCACTACAGATTTTTTCCTTAGGACAGAATCAAAGAATGCCTGGTATCTCAGGATTTCACACGTTAGAATTCCATGAAATTTTTATGAGTTTCACTCTAGGTAATTTTGAGTTCTCTGTAAAAATTATAGGAAGATCAGGTAAGTGGAACATCAGTTAATATAGGGACAGTTAGGAAGTACTACTGATATGGGGTATGTATTGAATTTCTTTTGATTGGAATACAGAAAAATTGAAATTTTTAGATTTTGGTTGGTGTGTATTGCTGATATGGGGTTCAATTTGAGCATGATAATTTGACTTTTACATGTTATTTTTTGTCTTTATTTGTAGCCAAGCGAAATCCTAGCGCAGAATTCAAGAGCTCTTGTAATCAAAAATACAACCATATAACTAAATGGATTGTATTGTGTGTAAGGCTTCACTCTTACCTTTTACACAAGCATACTGTTTTCATTTCCAGCTACAATATGTTAATGAAAATCCTTTGCCTAACTGTATACCAATAGCCATGTTAGTTTCTTTCTTAAAATGTAGGCCATATACCATTTTTCCTTTGCCAAAATTGAAATATTACTACTTTCTCAAAAATGTAGGCTTACTGTTATGCATGTTGATAGTAGTTTGAGGAAGTATAATGGTTTGCTATGTTCTAATTCAGGTTCATTCTGTTTGGTTTCCACCCTTGGAGGCTTTCCACCCATTTGGTTCATCCTCAGTAAATGTTAATCATTTGAAATGAATTTAGCTTGTAGCTATAATGCGCTGGTTGCAATTGATAAGGCCGTATTTTTTGGTTTCTATCTTGGCTTACCCAAATAGACACCGGTTTTATAAAACATGTCTTTTCCTATATAAGATAGAGAAGTATATCGTAACTGATAAATCCCAGGAAACTTGTAAGATTTTCTATTATGGAAATAAAATATGCACAATGTGCTTTTTTTTTGTAATGTGTTTGAATAAAGTGTCCTTGTAGTAGGCTTCAGATCTGATGCCATATTTGTTGGTTTTCAAGGTCCAAGCAATCATCCAGAGACGTCAATAAACACAAGAAAACTAAACCACTTGCAAAAAGAGTGGTGTGGTTTGTGGTACGTTTATCTTCTGCTTTATCTTTTCTTTTATTTGGTTTCCTCTCATAGATATGCGTTAGAATTTCCAATTTACTCACCATGTCCAAGGTAATTTTTCTTGTATATAGTCAACCAGCTCTCAATGTTTTGAAGTACTATAAATGAATTTGATTTCTACAAACGGTATAGTTTTTTGTCACCATATCGAACCTGCAACCTGAATTAGCAGTTAGTCAAGAAATGAAGGCACAAAATGGTGAAGTGGTGCGGTAAAATGCTACCAAATTGTAAGGGAGTATTTTATGGTGTTTTCTAGTTAAGTTTGTGAAAGGAATTGAGGATTGAGTATTATACTGTAAAGTGTTCAAGTTTTTAGATTTAAAATTAGGGGAGATTTCAGTTGTATTGTATGTACATTGAACTCAATTTTTAATAAAATGTTTATTTGGTAACAAATTCATTATTATCAAAACTTTGAATTTCTTGTCGGTTTCTATCACATTGGATTTATAATTTAAGATTTTGTAATTGGTTCTAGTTTTGGATTCAGCTAGATCAATTTTTTTTAATTAAATATGCTCCAGCAATACGGCTGCTTTTATCAGTTGTATAAATGACTACTGCAGCAGTCCTAATTGAACATGTTTAAGGAGTCTCAGGAGCAGTCCTTTTCAGAAATAAGACTACAATATTAGGGCTACCAGAAACAGACTTTTTTAGCTGTTTTAAGTGTCTTTCTGGCAGACTTTTTTTTTTGATTTTCCACTAGTGTTTGGTCTTGTTTTTAGTATTTGGTGGAGTCCATGATTTTGGTTGCTCTTAGAGGTAATTGTGAAGACTAGGGGTATTTATAAAATTTCCACTTGATTAATTATGTTTCGTGTAGAGAAATCGTATAGCACTTCCATTTGCATTTACTTCTTAACAGTCTCGTAATGCTAGCATGTTCATCATATGTTTGGACAAAAAATATTAAGAAGAACCAAAGTTGCACATGGAGTTGGCCAGATCATCAAGGGATCCTCTTTTAACTGGTTTTGGAATATGGAACCTGCTGTAGTTTGTTGGCCATCTTCCATTACGTACTCACTTCCTAAAAACTTAGATCGTGTCTATAGAAAATGCGTACCACGAAGTCTTCACGTTTTGGAGTTACGGGGCCAAGCTAGAAATTTGAAAGGAAGTAGTATTAATTTTTAAAAAATCATGTGGTGGCACAAGCAATAATTATGGAGAAGGTGAAAATGTCAACTTCTCAAAATGTTATATATATGGTATCAGAACTATCAACACAACCAACAAAATTACAAGAAAAAATAAATCGGAAATAACAGAATACGGAGAGCAAGAAGCTGCTTGCAAGTTCTTTCTTTGTGTTACCGATCAAAAAAAAGTTCTTTCTTTGTGTTGTTTATTATCTTCTCGTCCTTCTCTTATGCTGAGTCAGCATGTTCCACTTTAGGTCAAAAATTGTGGTACAAAAGCCCCGGGTGTTATCTCGGTCAAGAATATTAAAGTAATTAACTAGAAGTTTAAGGGCATGGGATTACTTTGCAAGACAGATGCTCAAAGAGTGTATAAAATATCTTAATGGGTTTTATATGACTATTGGAAGGGGAGGAAACAATCACATAAAACCAAATTAAGGATCAGATGGTTCGTGGTTTAGTAAAGGAGGAAACAATAAGCCGTGATTGAGAACAGAAATTCTTAGTCCCTTCATGACCAGAGAATAGCACATATAGACTCAAGAATAAGCTCCTTACCCAGGGTAGTTAAAGATTTTGTCAGAGTTAAAAGAGACCTTGTGATGCTCCTCCGCCGTCCTTTCAACTTTTGAACCATGACTTCTTCTATCTAATCGACAGGTGTGTCTTTACTTGAAATCATATGCTGGAATAACAATGGAGGATACGTTTCAGGTGATCTTGCTTGAGATTCTGCCTCCACTCCAGCATCATCAATGTCATTGCTCAGTCAAGTTTCTGAAAGTCAGAGAGTGACATGTATGATTCTCAAATATAACTTGAACTGAAAATAGAAATCGAGGACTCAAATTTGCGAAAGATTAAAGCAAAAAGAGGAAATAATCCGAGATAAATCACTAGGACTAATTCTTCAGGAGAAATGAAATTTCAAAAAGTATATTGTGGAGTAAAACACAGAGCATGTAATTTGGTTTGTAAAGCCCGCGTCTAAGTTTGAGAACAATTGCAATGTTTCCGTAATTGCAAAAGGCAGAGATTTAAAATCAGAGAGCATGTAATTGGAATCTTTAAGGAACTTAACTATTTAATTATTCAATATTTCAATCCAACAAAAGATGTTTGCCCTCCGAAAAAACACGCAAGTGCAAAATCATTCCAAAAAGGATGCAACACTTAAGTGTTTAATTAACTCTAATTGGTTAGTAACCTTTCCTAACACTGTTTTAAAACACCTACCTATCTTAGGTTCAGATCACAGCCCTATATTCTTAGACTGCTATCCAAATGATTTTGTTAAAAGTAGAAACTGGAAATTCTTCGAGTGTTGGCTCAGAGATAACACTTGCAAAGACCAAATTAGTGCTTCTTGGTCAGCAGACGTGAATGGTTCAGCTGCCTTTAGGTTGTATAACAAACTTGTCACAACGAGAGTTGATTTATCAAAGTGGAATAAGACCAATTTTGGTAATATTCATGATAAGATTAAATTGTTTCAGGAAGAACTAACCATTTTGCAGCGGTTACCGACAACTGAAGATACCAATCTCCAAATCAGAAAAGTGGAAACAAAAATCAATGAATGGCATGCACGAGAGGAGGAATTTTACAGGCAATAGTCGAGAGATCTCATGTTTCATGAGATAGACCAAAATACAAAATACTTTCATCAGCAAACAAATAGAAGGAAAGCTAGAAACATAATTGAATCTCTAATGAGACCAAATGGGAACTGGTGTTCCGGAAGGGAGAATCTAGAAGAGATACTTACAGCACACTTTACCACCATAATGAGTACATCAAATCCCGAGCATAATGCAAATCTCTTTGGTATTCTTACAAAGAGTATTACTGACTCAGAAAACGAAGCTTTATCATGCATACCACAGGAAGCTGAAATCTGTGCAACCTTAAGAAGTATGCAGCCATGGAAGGCTCCGGGCCCTGATGGTTTCCCGCCAGGTTTTTTTCAATCGCAGTGGAACACAACAAAAGAAGCCGTGATACAAATGGTGCAGAGTTTTTTTGTCAGTGGAAGAATGCTACGGAAGATGAATCGCACAAACTTATGCCTGATTCCGAAGGTGCAGCTGCCTCAATCACCAGGGAACTACAGGCCTATAGCCCTGTGCAACACCACATATAAGCTCATTACGAAGATCATGGCCCTGAGGTTAAAACCCTTAATGGATAAGCTGATATCTCCTATGCAAGCAGCATATGTACCAGGGAGACAGATTGGAGATAATATCACACTTGCGCATGAACTTGTTCACTGTTTGAAACGAAAAAAGACTAAAAAAGGGTTCATGGCTTTAAAACTAGACATGTCTAAAGCTTTTGATCGTGTCGAATAGCCTTTCTTGCGCAAAGTAATGGAGATCTTTGGATTCGCTGATCACTTCTGCAATTTAATACAGGAATGTATCAGCACTTCTGAGATACAAATTCTTCTTAACGGATCTCCATGTAAAGATTTCAAACCTACCCGTGGAATTAGGCAAGGTGACCCACCGTCACCATACCTGTTTTTGCTTACAATGGAGGTGTTCACAAGGTCTTTAGATAAGGAAGAAGCTGACAAGAAGATTCAGGGTATCAAGATAGTAAAGAATGCTCCACCAGTCTCTCATCTCCTATTTGCCGAAGATTGTCTGCTCTTTGTGAAGGCTGATATACACAATGCAGATAACTTGCTTAAAATCATACAAGAGTTTGGTTTAGTTTCTGGGCAACAAATAAACCTCCAAAAATCAGCAGTCTTCTTCTCAAAGCATATTCACTCTAGACTTTGTCGTCTCTTATTAAGAAGATTGAATATGAAGAAAATGTCACTAGAGGAGAAGTACTTGGGAATACCACTGTTCATCAAAAGAAAAAGAACCTCATCTTTCTCTTCATTGGTAGAAGGCACGAAAACAAGATTACTAAGATGGAATGGAAAATTCTTAACTCAGGCTGGAAGATCTTTAATGATAAAGCATGTTCTAAACGCGATGCCATCCCATCAAATGGGAGTTTTCAAAATCCCAAAACAGACAATAAGAGAATTGGAGACCGTCCAGCGGAAATTTTGGTGGAAGAAGAAAGAAAGCAAAGGTTACTTCTTTATATCCTGGGAAAGAATCAATATGGACAAAGCAAATGGAGGTTTGGGTTTTCGCGACTTGGAATGCTTCAACAGAGCCTTGTTAGCAAAAGCTGTTTGGAGGATATGTCACTGTTCACATCAATTATGGGTTAAGGCGTTAAAGGAGAAGAATTTTCCAGATACTTCGGTGTTACACTCTCAAAAAAAGAAGGACTCAACCTGGACTTGGAGGAGCATTCAGGGAGAAACATCCTTTGTTCAAAAATTTTGTTTTTGGCTATTGGGGAATGGGAAAAATATTCTAACCTGGAAGGACAATTGGATATCAGGAGAACAAAAACCTCCTAATGCAATTGCACACTTCGACTTGGCGGTACAATACAACACTGTAAGTGACCTCATCGATGCCGATTCAAAAACATGGAAGATCAACATTCTATAACAAATATTTTCTCCAACGGTTACTGCTAAGATCATGCGTATGAACATACCACTGTATTCTCAAGATAAACTAATCTGGACACTTACACGTAATGGACAGTTTACAGTCAAATCGGCATACAACAAGCTTGTGGAGCTAAAAACAAATGCAGCTGTGAGTAACAATAACGATATGGCCAGATTCTGGAGGGAACTATGGAGACTGGATACACTTCCAAGGATAAAACTCTTCCTATGGAAGTGCTTGCAAGATATTATTCCTTCTAGTGAAAGAATGGGCAGATTTTCACACTACAGTGGAGAGAGTTGCAGTATTTTCCAACAAGGGATTGAAACAACAAAGCATATACTTTGGGAATGTTCTTTTGCTAAAGCTGTTTGGACTTCAATTCCAGGAGCTAGGAGAAGTATGTTGGCTGAAAATCATTCGGTGGCAGATTGGATCAAAAGTTGGTTTACCAATGACTTCACACAGTTAGACAAAGAATGGGTAGTTAAAATGGAAAATTGTTGCTGGGAAATCTGGAAGGAAAGATGTCGAATCGTCTTTGATGGAAAAAAGCCGAACCCAATAGAAGTGATACACACATTCCAACATACTAACAACATGACAGGGAAAGGAAGGACTAGACAACACATCTTGAGCAATCACAATAGCTCAAATTGCATATCACCTGAAACTTGGACACCTCCTAATGCACCTTTTTATTCTATATGTTGTGATGCATCTTTCAAAAAAATCAATAATGAAACTCATAGTGGAACTGGTCTAATCCTTCGTGATTTTGTAGGAGAATTTGAACGGGGAAAATGCATCTATGAGTGTGGACAACTAGACGCAGAACAAGCAGAGATAGGAGGTTTGTTGCATGCTATGAATTGGGTAGAAGAACTCAACCTGCAACACGTCAGATTTGAGATTGATGCGCAAAATGTGGCAGCAGCAGCAAACGACGACTGTCAAAGAGTTAGATGGGAATCTCAAACTATCATATTAGATATCATTGCACTTTTAAGCAAGCATCCATCATGTATTTGCAAATTTATTATAAGGCATTTGAATAAACCAGCTGCTAAACTGGCTAAACATTCACGTTCTTTTAAGGTTTGTAATAGTTGGTTAAGTTTTCCTCCGGGTTTTATTGCAGATGCATTATTGACTGATGCATTATATGTAACCAACCAAGTTTCTTAATTAAAAATTCCTCGTTGCATCAAAAAAAAAAGGGTATACTTGTAATTTAAGAAAAGCACAAAACTATCATCACCACACTTCTGCTCGCATCTCGTAAGATTATCACTTGTCATTCATATACCTAGCATACACTCCTAGCAACCACTCACTCAACCTGTAAATTAAACAAGCATTACTTCCTAATATGGGCATCTTAAACCCATCTTTCATTGTCTTCTTTACTGCGTGCTCGTAGTGGCACTGGCAAGACCTCCGCTGGAAACCTGTTTACAAACTAAGACTAAATCAGCTAAATTCAAATGATAAAACTGAAAGTGGGTGATACCTTAAATTTAATTGCCTAGTTTTTTGATTATCTAGCTCAAAAAATGTACAGCTTTCCACATCCTTTTTGTGGAATCCAATTACTTTAAAGTTGCACTAGAATCCAAAAAAAAACTATAATTTTTAACATCTTAGGACGTAATGGACACAATCTTTTCACAAAGAACTGTAAAATCAGCTAAGAATACATGAAAATCTTGTTGGAACTGCAACAATAAAATACTGAAAAATGATGTTAAAATTAAATTTCTAAAAAAGAAATAAAATACTCAAATATTTAACAGCACACTGAGGACAGAGTCACTTGATCATCAAGATTTCCTTAACATGATAGTTCACCGGTACGCCTCAAAAATGAGTGATGCTTATACCCTGTGGTGAAGTCGTATCCAGGATAAAACTGCCCGTTACAAGTACTATAAGCACTACAACACTTGCCCACTTACGAACTCAACAACAAGGATTAGGAGGAGAAATAAACACCGAAGTGCACAACAAAGCGACAAGAGGTACTGAAAATAACTAGGAATATTATCCTGCTCTGGTTATTCTTCAAATAAAGAAATCATTTTCTTTTATAGGAAGTGAAAATGAATTTGACATAAATTACTTTTGGTAACTTCCTTCATAAACATAAACGCATTTGAGGAATTAAAACATTTTAATTTTAATAAGATAAGAACAATAGGAATTAAAATCTTGTTTAGTTATTCCGTTAAGGAATTTAAAACTTCTTTAAATAATCCCTTGAGAAATTAAAAGCTTGTTTTATCCGTTTTGGGATTAAAACTTGTTTTAATTTCAATCTTGGTTAACTTATGCATGTGCATGGAAAGTGTTTCATGCACACCTATATTTGCATTTCATTCACTCATCGAAAATGAGTAAGCATCCTTAGACCTTTAGGTCATTAGATCAATTGCATTTCATTCACTCATAGAAAATGAGTAAGCATCCTTGGACCTTTAGGTCAATTCTAACCAAGACCAAAAAACTACAACATATTTAAAAACTCATTTTCTCCAACAATCCCCCACATGAATGAAATACCGATAAAAATAAAAAAAAACGGAAAGCGAGAAATACCACTTAGGCAAGAGGTGTCCATGAGGTCTTTAACCTTTGCTTAGTGAGAAATTGCCAGAACTACTTGATGGACAGTGAACGCGATGTATTGAACTGCCATCGTTTGGTGTAACCCGCGATAATAACCATGCGTGATATCTCTCTAGGTGTTGTCAAGTTCGTGCCGTTGTGTCCATTTTGGCCCTGGACATATCCCGTTTCTCAGAATTCTTTAGAGAATCAGCTCCATTCTCATAAGAAGCGGCCCATTTCTTCATTCAGATAGGTGAGTTCCATCAAGAGTGTTTACTGCTAGACCCCACTTCAATCTTAAATTGAAACTATAGAACTCATTAAGACTTATTAAAAAGTCATCCTCCACATGCAGTCACACTATCATGTCTACACCATAGGGAAGGGACATAGAATGAAATTCTCTGATAGTGTTTACATTTACCCACCACAAATTAGTTATCTCATTCAAAACCTTGATCTTGGGATCTCTTGTCAGCAAGGTTGAGTATCCTTCATGGCAAGTTTAATTAATGAGCTTAAGCCCCATCCCCTTCGATGCATTTCTAACTATCTCCTTGGATAAACCTTTTGTCAAAGGATCCGCGATATTCTCCTTGGACTTTATCCAATCAATGGAAATAACACCAATTGAGATTAGTTATTTTTATCTTTAGATATTATAGCTTGGCTAACACATTGTATAGATATAGCTGGCACATGCCTATGCCAAAGAGGAATGTCTTCTAAAAAAAGCATCTTAGGCACTCGGCCCCCTCTCGTGCTTTATCTAACGCAATACTCTCAGATTCCATAATGAATTGAGCAATATATGTTTGGTTGGAAATCATCCAAAAACAAACCCTCATGCTAGAGTGAAAACATATTCACTTGTAGACTTAGACTCCTCTGAGTCATCTATCCAGTTTGCATCACAAAATCCCTCAAGGACAAATAGATACCTTTCATAAACCAAAAAAAAGGTAATAAAGTATTTTAGGTACCATAATACTCTACTAAGTGCATCTCAATGCTCTTGCTCTGGACTACAAGTATATATACTTAACTTACTCACAATATAGGAAATTTCTGGACTCTTACATTTCATTAAATTCATCAGACATCCTATAACTCTTGAGTATTCAAGTTAAGATACTCCATTACCCTTATTTTTCTCGAGTCTACAAGAAGAATTGTATGGAGTAAAAACAGGCATACAATAAGACTAATTGTATCTCTTAAGCACAAATTCAACATAATGAGAATGATTAAGACTACAAATGTTTGATTATCTTTTAATCATCATCCCTAAGATTACATCGTAAGGGTCTAAGTCTTTCAAGTCAAAGATCTCATTGAACGCATGCTTTTAGTGGAATTAATCACATCTATGTTTGTATCAAGTATAAGCATATCACCAAAATACAAGCATACAATCACACATGCATCCTTAACAAGTTACTTTTAAATACACTTGTCATATTCATTAACTTAAATCCACTACTCTTTATCTCAAGATGAAAAATTTCATGTCCTTGTTATGTTCTTATTTAAAAAAATACAAAATTTTATTCAGGTTACACTTTTTATTGACAACCTTTCACCACAAAGTCCTCAGGTTGGCCTTAGTATATTTCTTTATCTAATTCACGATTTTTGAAAATCTGTCTTAACATCCACCTGATGTATCTATAAGTTGTTTAACGCAGCAAAATCAATTAACATCTCAACGGAAGTAATTCTCGTCACAGGTGAATAAGAATTAAAGAAATCTATACCATCTTTTAGTTTATAGCCTTTATCTACCAACCTAGCCTTAAATTTTCCATATTTTCATCTACCTTACGTTTCCTCCTAAAGACTCATTTAAACTCTATGGTCTTATTCCCTGGAGGCAAACTAGCAATCTCTCAATTCTGGTTCTGACGAACTGAGTCCATTTCTCTAAATGAAGCTTCTTACCAGAATAGGGTTTCAATTAGTAAATACTATGGCTTCTTTACGTGTCTGGAGCTCAGACAATGCTAGGCGTATTATGAAGTCAGATCTATAAGAAGTCTCAGTTCTAATCCTTTTACTTCTCCTAGGATCAACTCTACTCCATCTTTATTTGAAGGTAAATTCTGACTAGTTTAAAAGACATCTAGGGGATCAACAACACATCTTAAGAAGACACAGGTTTCATAAAAATCATGTTCAAAAAACTCATCATACCTAGACTTCATAAAAGTATTCACACCAATGGCAGAATAATCAAAACTCACAACCAAAAAATTATATGCAGCAGGGTACTCGGTATACCTTATCTAAACACCCCCACACTTGGATGCATGCATAAGAAGGTTGTCTAACTTTCCATAATCATATGGAGTTTTATCTGATCCTTTAAAGGTTAAATTATTCAATATATAGAAGTTTTAGATAACGACCTCCCCCCACAAGATGGTGGTTTAATCCTGAACTAGTCAACATGGAATAAATCATCTCCTTAATGGTTCTTTCATTTATATTCAACTATACCAATAAACTATGGTGAAAAAGAAGTGTGATCTTATGAATAATGCCATTTTAAAAGTAAAATTCTCTTTCAGAATTTCATACTTGCTATCACGTCCAGACCTAACCTTTTTTAATGGTAACACCTGATTGGTTTTCAACTTCAACTTTATACATCTTATGACTTCTAAGGCATCATCCTTATTCCTAAGTAAGTATATATGACAATACCACGTATGGTCATCTACGTAAGTTACAAACCAATTTTTACCACCTTAGAAAGGATTAAAAACAAGTCAATTAGGTCTAACGAGATTAAATTTTGCTAAAAGATTTTAAAGCAAATTTGGATACTTCACAAGTTTCACTTTTGTGTTCGAAACCAAACTAAATTTGGGTTCATCCGCTACGTTAGCCAGTTAATGCATAGACTAATAAACTATTAAGTCTACCATGCAAACATTCAAAAACACACAAAAGAAAGCATAAGAACCAACTATGTTCACTTTATCAAATTTTTCTGTTTAGCTTAAATAGACCCTAAGTCTTATAACTCTTGCCTAAAAATCAGTTCCCTTGGTTTCAACAATTTCTATATATTTAATTAAAATTTTAAATCTTAAACATCTACAACAGAACAAGAAACAAGATTCTTACATATGCCCGGAATATGGAAACTCCGTTCAATGTGAGAGTCTTTTCCAGATATGAGTATCTGCTCGACCTTTCCCTTTATGCAACCTTTTTTGCAGATGAGTTACTTATATAGAGTCACTCGACATCCCCTATCCTCGGATAGGAGGCGAACAGGTCTATGTTTCAACAAGCATGCTTAGTGGCTCGAGAGTCCAACCCAGTTTCTCATATTGGTTATTATAATAACTTCCGACATCATGCCAATGAACTCGTTCTAGTTTGTTTCAACTGAATTAAGATTAACTTTCTACTTATTAAGGTTTTTATGTTGTCTACAAATTATTGCCCTGTGGCCAGGAATTTTACAAACATAACAATCACACTTAATTGAAGTAATACCAGATTCAGTTTTACGAAACATACCTTTCTTATGAATACTACGCTTAGAGTTGCGTTTGATGTTCTTGCCTTTGTCATCTTACGAAATTTTTTGTCCAGCCACATGCGCCTTTTTAGCCATGTCACTTGCAGACAACACATCTTTGTCCTCGGTGCAAAATAATTCTTCCACTTGAATCATAGATCTTACTCGATTCAACCATACCGACCTCACCAGTTTCATGTTACAATCTCCATCTGTACTTTAACTAGGAAGATGGTAATTTATCCATCACCTAAACGCTTGAAACTCTGACCAGTAACCCACAAATAATAAGTAGTAAAGTTCTTCTTGCATTGTATGATTACAATGCATCCTCCAAACAATTTAGTATATGATTTATAGCCATATAATTCAGCGAAGTCATCCAATTTTATTTTATTTTCGTACAAATTCATCTAGATTATGTTAACCCAGAAACATATCTTAAAGTCCTTCCCCGCTAAATTTTTCTGGTCTTTCAACATCATTTTCAATTGTTACAGAAAAGTTCTATCGTGTTAAGATTGTTGGAACTGCAACAATAAAATACTGAAAAATGATGTTAAAATTAAATTTATAAAAAAGAAATAAAATACTCAAATATTTAACCACACACTGAGGACAGAATCACTTGATCATCAAGCTGTCCTTAACACGATAGTTCACCGGTACGCCTCAAAAATGAGTGATGCTTATACCCTGTGGTGAAGTCGTATCCAGGATAAAACTGCCCGTTACAAGTACTATAAGCACTACAACACTTGCCCACTTACGAACTCAACAACAAGGATTAGGAGGAGAAATAAACACCGAAGTGCACAACAAAGCGACAAGAGGTACTGAAAATAACTAGGAATATTATCCTGCTCTGGTTATTCTTCAAATAAAGAAATCATTTTCTTTTATAGGAAGTGAAAATGAATTTGACATAAATTACTTTTGGTAACTTCCTTCATAAACTTAAACGCATTTGAGGAATTAAAACATTTTAATTTTAATAAGATAAGAACAATAGGAATTTAAATCTTGTTTAGTTTTTCCGTTAAGGAATTTAAAACTTCTTTAAATAATCCCTTGAGAAATTAAAAGCTTGTTTTATCCGTTTTGGGATTAAAACTTGTTTTAATTTCAATCTTGGTTAACTTATGCATGTGCATACATGTATTGTGCATGGAAAGTGTTTCATGCCCACCTATATTTGCATTTCATTCACTCATCGAAAATGAGTAAGCATCCTTAGACCTTTAGGTCATTAGATCAATTGCATTTCATTCACTCATAGAAAATGAGTAAGCATCCTTGGACCTTTAGGTCAATTCTAACCAAGACCAAAAAACTAAAACATATTTAAAAACTCATTTTCTCCAACAATCCCCCACATGAATGAAATACCGATAAAAATCAAAAAACGGAAAGCGAGAAATACCACTTAGGCAAGAGGTGTCCATGAGGTCTTTAACCTTTGCTTAGTGAGAAATTGCCGGAACTACTTGATGGACAGTGAACGCGATGTCTTGAACTGCCATCGTTTGGTGTAATCCGCGATAATAACCATGCGTGATATCTCTCTAGGTGTTGTCAAGTTCGTGCTGTTGTGTCCATTTTGGCCCTGGACATATCCCGTTTCTCAAAATTCTTTAGAGAATCAGCTCCATTCTCATAAGAAGCGGCCCACTTCTTCATTCAGATAGGTGAGTTCCATCAAGAGTGTTTACTGCTACACCCCACTTCAATCTTAAATTGAAACTATATAACTCATTAAGACTTATTAAAAAGTCATCATCCACATGCAGTCACACTATCACGTCTACACCATAGGGAAGGGACAGAGAATGAAATTCTCTGATAGTGTTTACATTTACCCACCACAAATTAGTTGTCTCATTCAAAACCTTGATCTTGGGATCTCCTGTCATCAAGGTTGAGTATCCTTCATGGCAAGTTTAATTAATGAGCTTAAGCCCCATCCCCTTCGATGCATTTCTAACTATCTCCTTGGATAAACCTTTCGTCAAAGGATCCGCGATATTCTCCTTGGACTTTATCCAATCAATGGAAATAACACCAATTGAGATTAGTTATTTTTATCTTTAGATATTATAGCTTGGATAACACATTGTATAGATATAGCTGGCACAGGCCTATGCCAGAGAGGAATGTCTTCTAAAAAGCATCTTAGGCACTCGGCCCCCTCTCGTGCTTTATCTAACGCAATACTCTCAGATTCCATAATGAATTGAGCAATATATGTTTGGTTGGAAATCATCCAAAAACAAACCCTCCTGCTAGAGTGAAAACATATTCACTCATAGACTTAGACTCCTCTGAGTCATCTATCCAGTTTGCATCACAAAATCCCTCAAGGACAACCAGATTCCTTTCATAAACCAAACAAAAGGTAATAAAGTATTTTAGGTACCATAATACTCTACTAAGTGCATCTCAATGCTCTTGCTCTGGACTACAAGTATATATACTTAACTTACTCACAATATAGGAAATTTCTGGACTCTTACAGTTCATTAAATTCATCATACATCCTATAACTCTTGAGTATTCAAGTTAAGATACTCCATTACCCTTATTTTTCTCGAGTCTACAAGAAGAATCGTATGGAGTACAAACAGGCATACAATAAGACTAATTGTATCTCTTAAGCAAAAATTCAACATAATGAGAATGATTAAGATTACAAATGTTTGATTATCTTTTAATCATCATCCTTAAGATTACATCGTAAGGGTCTAAGTCTTTCAAGTCAAAGATCTCATTGAACGCATGCTTTTAGTGGAATTAATCACATCTATGTTTGTATCAAGTATAAGCATATCACCAAAATACAAGCATACAATCACACAGGCATCCTTAACAAGTTACTTTTAAATACACTTGTCATATTCATTAACTTAAATCCACTACTCTTTATCTCAAGATGAAAAATTTCATGTCCTTGTTATGTGCTTATTTAAAAAAATACAAAATTTTATTCACGTTACACTTTGTATTGACAACCTTTCACCACAAAGTCCTCAGGTTGGCCTTAGTATATTTCTTTATCTAATTCACGATTTTTGAAAATCTGTCTTAACATCCACCTGATGTATCTATAAGTTGTTTAACGCAGCAAAATCAATTAACATCTCAACGGAAGTAATTCTCGTCACAGGTGAATAAGAATTAAAGAAATCTATACCATCTTTTAGTTTATAGCCTTTAGCTACCAACCTAGCCTTATATTTTCCATATTTTCATCTACCTTACGTTTCCTCCTAAAGACTCATTTAAACTCTATGGTCTTATTCCCTGGAGGCAAACTAGCAATATCCCAATTCTGGTTCTGACGAACTGAGTCCATTTCTCTAAATGAAGCTTCTTACCAGAATAGGGTTTCAATTAGTAAATACTATGGATTATTTACGTGTCTGGAGCTCAGACAATGCTAGGCGTATTATGAAGTCAGATCTATAAGAAGTCTCAGTTCTAATCCTTTTACTTCTCCTAGGATCAACTCTACTCCATCTTTATTTGAAGGTAAATTATGACTAGTTTAAAAGACATCTAGGGGATCAACAACACATCTTAAGAAGACACAGGTTTCATAAAAAGCATGTTCAAAAAACTCATCATACCTAGACTTCATAAAAGTATTCACACCAATGGCAGAATAATCAAAACTCACAACCAAAAAATTATATGCAGCAGGGTACTTGGTATACCTTATATAAACACCCCCACACTTGGATGCATGCATAAGAAGGTTGTCTAACTTTCCATAATCATATGGAGTTTTATCTGATCCTTTAAAGGTTAAATTATTCAATATATAGCAGTTTTAGATAACGACCTCCCCCCACAAGATGGTGGTTTAATCCTGAACTAGTCAACATGGAATAAATCATCTCCTTAATGGTTCTTTCATTTATATTCAACTATACCAATAAACTATGGTGAAAAATAAGTGTGATCTTATGAATAATGCCATTTTAAAAGTAAAATTCTCTTTCAGAATTTCATACTTGCTATCACGTCCAGACCTAACCTTTTTAATGGTAACACCTGATTGGTTTTCAACTTCAACTTTATACATCTTATGACTTCTAAGGCATCATCCTTATTCCTAAGCAAGTATATATGACAATACCACGTATGGTCATCTACGTAAGTTACAAACCAATTTTTACCACCTTAGAAAGGATTAAAAACAAGTCAATTAGGTCTAACGAGATTAAATTTTGCTAAAAGATTTTAAAGCAAATTTGGATACTTCACAAGTTTCACTTTTGTGTTCGAAACCAAACTAAATTTGGGTTCGTCCGCTACGCTAGCCAGTTAATGCATAGACTAATAAACTATTAAGTCTACCATGCAAACATTCAAAAACACACAAAAGAAAGCATAAGAACCAACTATGTTCACTTTATCAAATTTTTCTTTTTAGCTTATATAGACCCTAAGTCTTATAACTCTTGCCTAAAAATCAGTTCCCTTGGTTTCAACAATTTCTATAGATTTAATTAAAATTTTAAATCTTAAACATCTACAACAGAACAAGAAACAAGATTCTTACATATGCCCGGAATATGGAAACTCCGTTCAATGTGAGAGTCTTTTACAGATATGAGTATCTGCTCGACCTTTCCCTTTATGCAACCTTTGTTGCAGATGAGTTACTTATATAGAGTCACTCGACATCCCCTATCTTCGGATAGGAGGCGAACAGGTATCTGTTTCAACAAGCATGCTTAGTGGCTCGAGAGTCCAACCCAGTTTCTCATATTGGTTATTATAATAACTTCCGACATCATGCCAATGAACTCGTTCTAGTTTGTTTCAACTGAATTAAGATTAACTTTCTACTTATTAAGGTTTTTATGTTGTCTACAAATTATTGCCCCTGTGGCCAGGAATTTTACAAACATAACAATCACACTTAATTGAAGTAATACAAGATTCAGTTTTACGAAACATACCTTTCTTATGAAGACTACGCTTAGAGTTTCGTTTGATGTTCTTGCCTTTGTCATCTTACGAAAATTTTTGTCCAGCCACATGCGCCTTTTTAGCCATGTCACTTGCAGACAACACATCTTTGTCCTCGGTGCAAAATAATTCTTCCACTTGAATCATAGATCTTACTCGATTCAACCATACCGACCTCACTAGTTTCATGTTACAATCTCCATCTGTACTTTAACTAGGAAGATGGTAATTTATCCATCACCTAAACGCTTGAAACTCTGACCAGTAACCCACAAATAATAAGTAGTAAAGTTCTTCTTGCATTGTATGATTACAATGCATCGTCCAAACAATTTAATATATGATTTATAGCCATATAATTCAGCCTAACCGAGTCATCCAATTTTATTTTATTTTCGTACAAATTCATCTAGATTATGTTAACCCAGAAACATATCTTAAAGTCCTTCCCCGCTAAATTTTTCTGGTCTTTCAACATCATTTTCAATTGTTACAGAAAAGTTCTATCGTGTTAAGATTGTTGGAACTGCAACAATAAAATACTGAAAAATGATGTTAAAATTAAATTTCTAAAAAAGAAATAAAATACTCAAATATTTAACCGCACACTGAGGACAGAGTCACTTGATCATCAAGCTGTCCTTAACACGATAGTTCACCGGTACGCCTCAAAAATGAGTGATGCTTATACCCTGTGGTGAAGTCGTATCCAGGATAAAACTTCCCGTTACAAGTACTATAAGCACTACAACACTTGCCCACTTACGAACTCAACAACAAGGATTAGGAGGAGAAATAAACACCGAAGTGCACAACAAAGCGACAAGAGGTACTGAAAATAACTAGGAATATTATCCTTCTCTGGTTATTCTTCAAATAAAGAAATCATTTTCTTTTATAGGAAGTGAAAATGAATTTGACATAAATTACTTTTGGTAACTTCCTTCATAAACATAAACGCATTTGAGGAATTAAAACATTTTAATTTTAATAAGATAAGAACAATAGGAATTAAAATCTTGTTTAGTTATTCCGTTAAGGAATTTAAAACTTCTTTAAATAATCCCTTGAGAAATTAAAAGCTTGTTTTATCCGTTTTGGGATTAAAACTTGTTTTAATTTCAATCTTGGTTAACTTATGCATGTGCATACATGTATTGTGCATGGAAAGTGTTTCATGCCCACCTATATTTGCATTTCATTCACTCATCGAAAATGAGTAAGCATCCTTAGACCTTTAGGTCATTAGATCAATTGCATTTCATTCACTCATAGAAAATGAGTAAGCATCCTTGGACCTTTAGGTCAATTCTAACCAAGACCAAAAAACTAAAACATATTTAAAAACTCATTTTCTCCAACAATCCCCCACATGAATGAAATACCGATAAAAATCAAAAAACGGAAAGCGAGAAATACCACTTAGGCAAGAGGTGTCCATGAGGTCTTTAACCTTTGCTTAGTGAGAAATTGCCGGAACTACTTGATGGACAGTGAACGCGATGTCTTGAACTTCCATCGTTTGGTGTAATCCGCGATAATAACCATGCGTGATATCTCTCTAGGTGTTGTCAAGTTCGTGCCGTTGTGTCCATTTTGGCCCTGGACATATCCCGTTTCTCAGAATTCTTTAGAGAATCAGCTCCATTCTCATAAGAAGCGGCCCACTTCTTCATTCAGATAGGTGAGTTCCATCAAGAGTGTTTACTGCTACACCCCAATTCAATCTTAAATTGAAACTATAGAACTCATTAAGACTTATTAAAAAGTCATCCTCCACATGCAGTCACACTATCACGTCTACACCATAGGGAAGGGACAGAGAATCAAATTCTCTGATAGTGTTTACATTTACCCACCACAAATTAGTTGTCTCATTCAAAACCTTGATCTTGGGATCTCCTGTCAGCAAGGTTGAGTATCCTTCATGGCAAGTTTAATTAATGAGCTTAAGCCCCATCCCCTTCGATGCATTTCTAACTATCTCCTTGGATAAATCTTTCGTCAAAGGATCCGCGATATTCTCCTTGGACTTTATCCAATCAATGGAAATAACACCAATTGAGATTAGTTATTTTTATCTTTAGATATTATAGCTTGGCTAACACATTGTATAGATATAGCTGGCACAGGCCTATGCCAGAGAGGAATGTCTTATAAAAAAGCATCTTAGGCACTCGGCCCCCTCTCGTGCTTTATCTAACGCAATACTCTCAGATTCCATAATGAATTGAGCAATATATGTTTGGTTGGAAATCATCCAAAAACAAACCCTCCTGCTAGAGTGAAAACATATTCACTCATAGACTTAGACTCCTCTGAGTCATCTATCCAGTTTGCATCACAAAATCCCTCAAGGACAACCAGATACCTTTCATAAACCAAACAAAAGGTAATAAAGTATTTTAGGTACCATAATACTCTACTAAGTGCATCTCAATGCTCTTGCTCTGGACTACAAGTATATATACTTAACTTACTCACAATATAGGAAATTTCTGGACTCTTACAGTTCATTAAATTCATCATACATCCTATAACTCTTGAGTATTCAAGTTAAGATACTCCATTACCCTTATTTTTCTCGAGTCTACAAGAAGAATCGTATGGAGTACAAACATGCATACAATAAGACTAATTGTATCTCTTAAGCACAAATTCAACATAATGAGAATGATTAAGACTACAAATGTTTGATTATCTTTTAATCATTATCCCTAAGATTACATCGTAAGGGTCTAAGTCTTTCAAGTCAAAGATCTCATTGAACGCATGCTTTTAGTGGAATTAATCACATCTATGTTTGTATCAAGTATAAGCATATCACCAAAATACAAGCATACAATCACACAGGCATCCTTAACAAGTTACTTTTAAATACACTTGTCATATTCATTAACTTAAATCCACTACTCTTTATCTCAAGATGAAAAATTTCATGTCCTTGTTATGTGCTTATTTAAAAAAATAAAAAAATTTATTCAGGTTACACTTTGTATTCACAAGCTTTCACCACAAAGTGCTCAGGTTGGCCTTAGTATATTTCTTTATCTAATTCACGATTTTTGAAAATCTGTCTTAACATCCACCTGATGTATCTATAAGTTGTTTAACGCAGCAAAATCAATTAACATCTCAACGGAAGTAATTCTCGTCACAGGTGAATAAGAATTAAAGAAATCTATACCATCTTTTAGTTTATAGCCTTTAGCTACCAACCTAGCCTTATATTTTCCATATTTTCATCTACCTTACGTTTCCTCCTAAAGACTCATTTAAACTCTATGGTCTTATTCCCTGGAGGCAAACTAGCAATATCCCAATTCTGGTTCTGACGAACTGAGTCCATTTCTCTAAATGAAGCTTCTTACCAGAATAGGGTTTCAATTAGTAAATACTATGGCTTCTTTACGTGTCTGGAGCTCAGAAAATGCTAGGCGTATTATGAAGTCAGATCTATAAGAAGTCTCAGTTCTAATCCTTTTACTTCTCCTAGGATCAACTCTACTCCATCTTTATTTGAAGGTAAATTCTGACTAGTTTAAAAGACATCTAGGGGATCAACAACACATCTTAAGAAGACACAGGTTTCATAAAAAGCATGTTCAAAAAACTCATCATACCTAGACTTCATAAAAGTATTCACACCAATGGCAGAATAATCAAAACTCACAACCAAAAAATTATATGCAGCAGGGTACTTGGTATACCTTATATAAAAACCCCCACACTTGGATGCATGCATAAGAAGGTTGTCTAACTTTCCATAATCATATGGAGTTTTATCTGATCCTTTAAAGGTTAAATTATTCAATATATAGCAGTTTTAGATAACGACCTCCCCCTACAAGATGGTGGTTTAATCCTGAACTAGTCAACATGGAATAAATCATCTCCTTAATGGTTCTTTCATTTATATTCAACTATACCAATAAACTATGGTGAAAAATAAGTGTTATCTTATGAATAATGCCATTTTAAAAGTAAAATTCTCTTTCATAATTTCATACTTGCTATCACGTCCAGACCTAACCTTTTTAATGGTAACACATGATTGGTTTTCAACTTCAACTTTATACATCTTATGACTTCTAAGGCATCATCCTTATTCCTAAGCAAGTATATATGACAATACCACGTATGGTCATCTACGTAAGTTACAAACCAATTTTTACCACCTTAGAAAGGATTAAAAACAAGTCAATTAGGTCTAACGAGATTAAATTTTGCTAAAAGATTTTAAAGCAAATTTGGATACTTCACAAGTTTCACTTTTGTGTTCGAAACCAAACTAAATTTGGGTTCGTCCGCTACGCTAGCCAGTTAATGCATAGACTAATAAACTATTAAGTCTACCATGCAAACATTCAAAAACACACAAAAGAAAGCATAAGAACCAACTATGTTCACTTTATCAAATTTTTCTGTTTAGCTTATATAGACCCTAAGTCTTATAACTCTTGCCTAAAAATCAGTTCCCTTGGTTTCAACAATTTCTATAGATTTAATTAAAATTTTAAATCTTAAACTTCTACAACAGAACAAGAAACAAGATTCTTACAAATGCCCGGAATATGGAAACTCCGTTCAATGTGAGAGTCTTTTACAGATATGAGTATCTGCTCGACCTTTCACTTTATGCAACCTTTGTTGCAGATGATTTACTTATATAGAGTCACTCGACATCCCCTATCCTCGGATAGGAGGCGAACAGGTCTCTGTTTCAACAAGCATGCTTAGTGGCTCGAGAGTCCAACCCAGTTTCTCATATTGGTTATTATAATAACTTCCGACATCATGCCAATGAACACGTTCTAGTTTGTTTCAACTGAATTAAGATTAACTTTCTACTTATTAAGGTTTTTATGTTGTCTACAAATTATTGCCCTGTGGCCAGGAATTTTACAAACATAACAATCACACTTAATTGAAGTAATACCAGATTCAGTATTACGAAACATACCTTTCTTATGAAGACTACGCTTAGAGTTGCGTTTGATGTTCTTGCCTTTGTCATCTTACGAAATTTTTTGTCCAGCCACATGCGCCTTTTTAGCCATGTCACTTGTAGACAACACATCTTTGTCCTCGGTGCAAAATAATTCTTCCACTTGAATCATAGATCTTACTCGATTCAACCATACCGACCTCACCAGTTTCATGTTACAATCTCCATCTGTAGTTTAACTAGGAAGATGGTAATTTATCCATCACCTAAATGCTTGAAACTCTGACCAGTAACCCACAAATAATAAGTAGTAAAGTTATTCTTGCATTGTATGATTACAATGCATCCTCCAAACAATTTAGTATATGATTTATATCCATATAATTCAGCCTAACCGAGTCATCCAATTTTATTTTATTTTCGTACAAATTCATCTAGATTATGTTAACCCAGAAACATATCTTAAAGTCCTTCCCCGCTAAATTTTTCTGGTCTTTCAACATCATTTTCAATTGTTACAGAAAAGTTCTATCGTGTTAAAATTGTTGGAACTGCAACAATAAAATACTGAAAAATGATGTTAAAATTAAATTTCTAAAAAATAAATAAAATACTCAAATATTTAACCGCACACTGAGGACAGAGTCACTTGATCATCAAGCTGTCCTTAACATGATAGTTCACCGGTACGCCTCAAAAATGAGTGATGCTTATACCCTGTGGTGAATTCGTATCCAGGATAAAACTGCCTGTTACAAGTACTATAAGCACTACAACACTTTACCACTTACGAACTCAACAACAAGGATTAGGAGGAGAAATAAACACCGAAGTGCACAACAAAGCGACAAGAGGTACTGAAAATAACTAGGAATATTATCCTGCTCTGGTTATTCTTCAAATAAAGAAATCCTTTTCTTTTATAGGAAGTGAAAATGAATTTGACATAAATTACTTTTGGTAACTTCCTTCATAAACATAAACGCATTTGAGGAATTAAAACATTTTAATTTTAATAAGATAAGAACAATAGGAATTAAAATATTGTTTAGTTATTCCGTTAAGGAATTTAAAACTTCTTTAAATAATCCCTTGAGAAATTAAAAGCTTGTTTTATCCGTTTTGGAATTAAAACTTGTTTTAATTTTAATCTTGGTTAACTTATGCATGTGCATACATGAATTGTGCATGGAAAGTGTTTCATGCCCACCTATATTTGCATTTCATTCACTCATCGAAAATGAGTAAGCATCCTTAGACCTTTAGGTCATTAGATCAATTGCATTTCATTCACTCATAGAAAATGAGTAAGCATCCTTGGACCTTTAGGTCAATTCTAACCAAGATCAAAAAACTAAAACATATTTAAAAACTCATTTTCTCCAACAAATCTTAGATTTGTTGATATCCTGAGAGAAGGCATTTAGAATCCCTTCACCATTGCGCCCGTGTGAGACATAAAGATGGAACCTAAATTCTTTAACAATCCAAAGATCATTTCACCATAAGCCTTTACTACATGTTACTAACCAGCATCATTCCTAGAACAAAATTGGCAACTACTCTCCGTATATCTTCACCATTAGACTATTACTATCTTCAGTGGCGGAACCAGGTTTTCGAATTGAGGGAGGGTAATTCTTTTTTTTTTGCCAATCCAACTCAACGTGATATGAAAACACCATATTACTTGATCAAAACAGATATACACTCAATAGACTCCAACTCTGGTGAACAGAACTTACATAAATTTATAGGAACATTAATTGCTGGATCTTGCAGCATTGTACTAGTCGACTAAGAATTCTTAAATGCTGCGAGGAAGCATAGCAAGCTGCTGTAAAAGAAAGCTTATGTTATCACAACTTTCTCATTGATCAGGGTAGTTGCGAACTTCAGGGACTGTTTCCATCAGTTGGTCCCATTTGTTCCTAGACTTTTTGTATAAATCTTGGTACTCATACTTTAACATTGGATCACCTTTCTACCAGTCATGCGAACAAAGAACAGCCTCTCCAGTTTGAATAGTGCAAGCGACGTTGTCGACCATAAATGCTTAGTATTAAGAATACCTTTCAAAAGACCCCTTCCTTGCGCTAATTAGTTTTGTTCTTTCACTCCTATTTGTAGATAAAGCTCACCATCCTTCATCGTGTTTGTTAACTGGATGCTTCATCATTGGAATACGTTCTAATGAAGTAGTATATGAATTATCAATTTTTTTTACAGGTTTTGCGAATATATTGCTTCAAATTCCATTGTACCCAGACAGCATCCGCATTTCCATAACCTCAACTTTACTTTCTTGATTGGTGGACTATCGGTGGACGGGCTTGGTGGACAATCGGTAGCTAAGAGGGAGGGGGGGGGGTTCTTGGAAATCGCCATCCATTCTGGCTATTAACAAATTGCACTATGTTTATGAATTTTTTAAATCTTGGAGAATAAAATGCGAAACTTTTTATGGGATTATTCGGCTAGTGGAAGTAGTTATTTTTTTTTGAAAAGACGAGAGATTATATTGAAAGAAGAAGGATATACAAAAAGTAGTTCTACCAGATGTAGAAAGAACTGAAAAAACGGAAAAAAAATGTAAACTGAAACCTAAAAAAAACACGAGAATCAAAAAAAGAGAGCTTCCCAGTTGTTTATAACCGAGTTTGCCATGTTCAAGTGAATTGTTTTCCCCGCTGCACTAGCCCACGCTGAACCGAGACTTCACCTCAATACACAAATCTAAATCCGTTTTGAAGTTATGATTCCTCTCAAAGATTCGACCATTACGTTCGGTCCAAATTGTAAGAATTACGGCACGGATGAGACTCCAAAAGTAGTTTCCCGAGCTTGAGAAGTGTCCGTGATTCCAGCCCAAAGAAAGCATCCTCATGCTCATTGGAATTACCCATGACCAGCAAATGCTTGGAATGACCGAACTCAGATTTTGTGCGCTATTTGGCACAAAGAAGGAAAATGTGATCTTGAGATTCCGTGTCATCTCCACATAGGACACAAGAATTGTAGATATCGATACCTTTGTTCTGCATGGTATCAATGGTATTAAGCTTCTCATGTAGTAAACACCAAACAAGGATGTTAACTTTTGGAGGGACCGAATTGTTCCAAACAAAAGCATGTGGAAAGTTGTCGACACCACTGTCTGAAACCAACTTAGAATATAGAGATTTAACGTTGAATAGACCAGAACTATTCAAGGACCATCTTCTAGTATCCGGGAGTCCGTCCAGTAGTAGGAGGATAACTACCAATTACCAACAAAAAATCAGCAAACATGTTTGTTTCCAAGCCATTGAGATTTCTTTTGAAGTTAAATTGCCAGTTTAACGGAAGATACCATGTCCGCGATCTTTGCAGCTTTAAAAGTTGATAATTTGTATATTGAGGGGAAAGCAATGGCCAGAGAAGTATTTCCCCTCCAAATATCATTCCAAAAGGAAATTCCACTACCTGAGTGAATGATTAAAGTAAAATTTGAGCTCACCAGATGTGCACATTCTGCAACATATTTTTCCAAATAGACACCCCATGAGGAGATTTAACCGAGTCAGAACCCAAAGAGGGAGAAGGAGTCGCCATGTTTATCCGCAATAATTTTGTACCATAATCTGCTTTTTTTCTTGACCAAATCTCCAACACCATTTGGCAAGCATAGACAAGTTCATCATCTTCAAGTTGCAAACACCCAAACCACCTTTGTATTTATCAAAGACAAACTAACTCCCAATTAACAAGGTGTGAAATTCTTGATCCAAGATTATATTCCCAAAGGAAATTGCGATCTTTTTCTCAAGCATTTTAATTACCGACGCACTGGAGCTTTAAAAAGAGAGAAATAGTAGATAGGTAATGAACTTAAGATGCATTTTAAAGAGCAAGTTTTCCACCTCTAGATAGAGAGATTTGATTCCAAGGGGACAACCTCTCACAAACTTCTCAATAATAGGATTCCATATCTCGCTTTATAATTTTCCTTAGCCCCAAGAGGCATTCCAAGGTATATGAAAGGGAGTTTATCAAGAGTGCAACCAAATTCAAGCCCAAATAGATATTTCCGACATCTCCAATAGCTATAAGCCTCGTCTTAGAAGTGTTAACCTTTAGACCACTAATGTACTCAAAACACTTCATAGCCGAGAATAAATTGTGCAATTCCTCTTTGTTGTGATCAATGAAGAAAATAGTATCGTCAACAGAGTGCAAGTGATTTATGATAATACCCGATTGTGTCGCAAAAAACCCCTGAAGAGACTTAGATGAGCATCCCTATCCATGTATCTAGAAAACCCTCCATTGCAATATTGAATAATAGGGGAGAGACCGGACAACCTTGTCTTACACCCCTAGAACTCTTGAAATATCCGAAAGAAGACCCATTTATTAACACAGAGAATGTTGCCACGAGTAACAAAACCTTAGCCACTTGCAAATTTTCCCCCGCCAAAACCCATTTGTTTGAGAACATATTCAAGGTATTTCCAATTAATTCTATCGAAAGCCTTTTCCAAGTCTATCTTGCGAGATGATACCAGCGTTACCAGTTTTAGTCTTGAATCGACAAGTTCATTTGCAATCAAAGTTCCGTCTATAATTTGCCTTCCTTCAATGTACGCACATTGCACCGAAGATATAAGCTTGTCCATAACCAGTTTAAGCCTAGAAGCTAAAACTTTGAAATGATCTTATAGACGCTTGTTAAAAGACTTATTGGCCTCGCAATCCTTTATGGTCTCAATGTAATCCTTCTTTGGCACCAAAGTGATGAAAGTAGAATTATGCTTGGGATCAACTTGACTGAGAACAAAACTCATTCACCGTGCTCATTATATCATTTTTAAGAAAACTCCAAATTTACTAAAAAATATAATTGGATAACCATCTGGACCTCGAGCTTTATCATTACCCACTCTTGAATAGCAAGAATTACCTCTTCCTCCGTAAAGTTTGCTTCTAAGAATTCACCTTCCTGTGTATTTATTTTATCAAATTCCAAGTTTTCAGTTCTGACGAATTACCTCTTCTTCTTCGTGAATAAATTGATGTAGTAATCCACAATATGTTGCCGAGAGTACGCTTGTCATCGATCAACTCTCCATGTATGTAAAGTTGTCTCGATTCTTTATGCCTCCTCCTAGCCGTTGCCTTACTCATGAAAAAGAGGTGTTTCTGTCACCTTCTTGAAGCCACTGTGTTTTGGATTTAATCTTCCAAGATATTTCTTCCATTCGGGTTGTCGTCTCAAATTCACTTTTTAAAGATAGCATGTTTCGACCTCATCTTCAGATAAATTGCCTTCTTCATTCATGAAGTCGATTAACTGGATTTCTGATAGTATCTCATTTAGTCTTGTATTTGTGTGTCTGAAAACTTCCCTGTTCCAAATCTTTAACTTTTCCTTGAGGCCTTTTAATTTCAGCCAAAGTACCGTACTAGGAGGACCTGCAAAATCAAAAGAAAGCCAGCACTCTTCTAGAAATTGTAAAAAACCATTTTCTAAAAACCACATTGCTTCAAACCTAAAAGGACTAGGTCCCCAACTAGTATCTGAGATATCAAGAAGGATGGGAATGTGGTCTGAAGTAGGTCTGGCTTTGGCAAGTTGAGAAATGAATGGGAAGTGTGTTTCAAAAGATGGTGAAATGAGGAATCTATCAAGTCTACACATCACCGGATTTGCTTGGCCATTGGACCAAGTATATCTAGAACCCTTTAGTGGTAGATCAATAAGATTATGCAGATCAATAAACTTATTAAATTGTGTCATGCTCCTTGTGATCTTGGAGAAGTTCTTCTTCTCATCACATTTCTTGATTGTGTTGAAGTCCCCCCCTATGCACCAAGGTAGATCCCATAATCTACAAGCCGTATCTAGCTCAACCCAGAAATCTTTTCTTTCAAGTTGCTTATTTGGTCCATAAACGTTTGTCAGCATCCATTTGAAGTTGTCTGTCTTATTAGTGCAAGAGATAGATAAAGTGTAATCTCCCACCAAAGAGTCATTGACCTCCACAAAGTCTTTGTCCCATAAAATTAGCATTCCTCCCCGAGCTTCCCATGATTGCCGGAAAGTCCATCCGACATTTTTGTAACCACAGATTTGTTTGATGTCATACGCCGTGCATTGCATCATTTTTGTTTCTTGCACCATAATGATAGGAGCTCTGACTAACTGAATCATTTTGTGAACTACAGTTCTTTTGATGGTAGAGTTTAACCCTCTCACATTCCAATCTAGAATTGAGAGACTCATTGGAAACAATATTGGCCCCTAGTTTTAGCTATCCTTTTTGTAGTAGTAGGGGAACCAATATCATGCTGATTGATTCCCACCTCTTCCATTCCGTCTTCAGCTTCTTCTTGCAGATAACCGATTGTGATTCAGTTATCTCTTTGCAACTGAGGATACATCCTCAACTATTTCACCCGTCGAGGCTCAAAACCTTGGGAATCGATTGGGAGAAGATGTATCGGGACTCCCATCATCTATAGTCACCATGAAAGAATTTTCTAGACCCAACATCGGTGGGTTTCTTTCCTTCAGTTCATGTGTAGCTATATCTTCTACCCCTTCTATTCGAATGGTAGATTGCATTTAAAGTCTTCTTCCGTAGTAATTTCGTAGGTAGAATTGGTACCGCTTCAAAATTGGCCCAGAGGTAGATACAGCAGTTAGAAGGAACTTTCGAGAATGGTTTGGCATTGTGTTGAAACTTATCCCCAAGTGTACGCCTAAATTAAATAAACGTGTTACTTCCTTAACTATCCAGTTCGGTATAATGAAACGATGTGGTTGATTGAAATCGATAAATTTGGATACAAATTTGATCACAGTTGTTTGTTTAGGATTTAGCACTTTTTTGATAGCTTTGGAACAAGATGGTCTAGATATGATGGATGTGGTTTTAGGCAATTCACTGTAGAGAAAAAAATGTTTTGGGGTTCAGTACATTTGGTGATGTGAATACAGTATGATCAAAACATGAAGACGCTGGCACGGCATCTGAAGAATCCGTGTGTTCAATTTGGTTTATGTGGGAATTGAGATGGGTGTTGTTACCGTGTTTTGAGGAATTTTGAATATTTGAGAGTGGTTGGATGTTTGAAATTATTCCCGTACATGGTGGTGGATGAGTAAGAACCGGCATTGGGGAATCGAGAGAATATGGCTTTATTGGTGTTGATGGGCTAGGTGATGAAATGAGGTTTTCTGTGAAGATTGGTGATGGTTGGCTAGGGGATGAAATGTGGTTTTGTGTGAAGGATTGGAGTGTCGATGCCGGCAATATCGAATTACAAGTTTGAATTACAGGTTCTGGCAAAGTTACAGTCTCTTGGAAGGTTTCAGGGATTGATAATTTAAAAGCTACCTTCTTGTATGCCTCGTCAACCTCCATGTCAGCAGTAGGATCCTCCTTTGTAGCCACGCGGGTTTCATCCAAAATGTTGGTGTTCCGACCGTAATTTTCTAAAATTGATTTAAGAAGTCCGTGTACTTTACCTGCTGCCAGATTTGTCGTACGGGGTTGGACCTTGTTATTTTCTTGTTCCTTCTCCTCCGTCTGTTTTTTCTAGTCTTGCGAAGTACCCTATCTTCCTTAACAACCCATGAATTCGTTGAAAAAGTTTTAGGTGTCAGATAATTCGAAAAAGAATCTTTCAAATCTTTATTAAAGGTAGATGATAAAGGGCGGCAAAATTATTGCATCCAACAGCCTCATAATCATTATTGTTAAGATACTTTCTTTTTTGAAAGTTTCCAACGAATCTTGTATGGCTGATATCGAATTCAAATATGGATCCTTATACACCGGAGGAGTGATAAGGTAACCACGGCTTAACCGATGGAGACCTTTGCCGTAACTTTGATGTGAGCCATGAACAATTGTTTGCCGGAGAAGATCTTGATAACTCTCGGTATTGAATTAATTCCGTTTACATTCCCGATTTTCATACGCATAGCCCGTAAGTTTGTGAGTTTTAGGGTCGCTGATCAATGAAAAGCAGTTCCCCCCACAATTTCGCCAATAGCATGAATCAATTTTAAGGACCAGAATCTGAAAAGGAACGCCCAAAATTTCGATGTTGAACTCATATTGGTGAAAAACCGTTGAACTCCAAATCTGTTGATGCCATCGAAACACGTAGTAGGTTGTTTTGTTTACAAGTGAATTTGAATTCCAAGTTTTCCGGGAGAAATCATCATCCACATGAAAGATTGCCCGTGTGGAGTTGATGGGAAACAATTCAAAAGCCTTTGAATCAGAACTCCGGTACATAGCAATTTACCCGAAATGGCCATGACCTGACTCTGGTGGGTGAAGAAATAATGAAAGTATTGTTCCAACCACCTATATTTTTTTGATCGTGATCCAAATTTAGAAACTTTCCATATTTTGAATTCTTGATGTTGATCGAACTGGGTGCAGCATACCCATCACACACGAATGGAGATTTGAAAGTGGTTGTATTTTTGTGGGACTTATTTTTTTGTTTAGAGAAAACAGGATTGAGCATAGGAAGTATCGTGTTTAGTGTAGGATCCCTGTCCGTATGATTTATAGATTGATTGATGAACTTGTGGTTTAGGTTTTGATAATGAAGCGTAGAAATTGATGATGGATTCCATTGCAGAAGCCATTTGAAACCATCCTTCAAATCTTAATCCGATGGAACATAAAACGAAATCGGTAAGCTTTGGGGTTTGGTCTAGAAAGAATGATGTGAAGATAGAATCCGTTTTCATTATGGTGTTTAGTTGCAGAGAACCATTTTTGGTTATCTTCTTGCTTCCATACCATCTTTCCCAGATCTCCATTCTTTGTCGCTTCATGAAACATTTTTTGCAAATCAATAGCAAGACTGAAAGTGAAAGTTCCATTTAGTTTTCCTTGGGAATGGAATTCCGTAATGGTAATGTTTTGAATTTGGTATGGTAGAACTACAGGTTATCTTGAAAACTTACGATCGATGGTGATAAAACATTGCTCTAAGTCATAGTTGATCTACTAATGTTCTGAATCTAAGGGGTCTAAGGTCTCTAAAGGGTCTTAGGGATCTAAGCACTTACAGGGATGAAAATCGCTAAGGTTTGGAGAATAGAGCTGGAGAG